>CM036772.1:33384865-33392365 GCA_020796225.1 Arion vulgaris
TTAATGAAGACTTCACCTATTGACCGTGATTGCTACTTGACGTTTAATGAAGGCTTCCACCTGTTGACCGTGGTCAAGTGGACACTAATTTGTAAGTTAGAATATTTGTTGTATTCATGTTGGATCACTTACCCTTTAGTGCTTCAGAAGGTGATACACAGGAACGTTTCAAACTTGTAAAACCCCGAGTGTCGTCACTATTTCGAATTTGTTTAGTTGCCTTTTGACTGTATAAAGCTTGCACCCTTGATCAGCGACCATGTGGGAACCACACTTTGATCTTAGCTAAAAAGCCGATCTTATCCCTAATTTATTCAATACATTCATTGATACAGGTATAACATCATCTAAAAGTAACGAATATCCAACCATCATGGAAGGAGGCATACCGGTAAAGAAAAGAAGAGGAAGACCACGGAAAAGATGGATTCATGATGTACTTGATGATTTGAACATGACGGCTGCAGAGGCAGAACATCTGGCCTATGAGAGAGAGAAATTCCGGAGGACTGTTGGGGTGGCAAAGTTCTTCTCAGGACAAGCTATTTAATGATAATGATGATTGTAATAATAATAGCCGTCCATCGCAAGCGATGATGACAACAGTCTCAGACTGTGCTGCTGCACCTCTCTGGTCTGTGTGCAAGGTGACTGTAGAGTCCAATCCTAGAACACAATTCCCTACCACAGGTGGGGCATACATGATCAAGGTTAGATATGTGGGTGTTGTTTATTCTGTTTTTTCTCGCAGCTCGTTTTCTCTGTTCCTCAACGACACGATGATCTCAGCTATGCGAGTTCCTCTTGTTTTGTTACAGCATCACATTTGGCGATCTTACGCCAAGGATTCCCAGCACTTTGTGTCTAAATCGAAGCATTTCAGTGACACTTTAAGAGTGTCTTTAAAGCGTTTTTCTGTCCACCAGCAGAACGTCTGCCTCCTTCAAGTTCACCATACATCAACTGTTTTGGGATGCGTTTATCAGGCATTCGAGCAACGTCACCGACCCATATCATTTGGGCCTTCTGCAACAGGGTGTTGATACTTGGGAGCTTTACTCTTATGATAACTTCGGTATCTGGAATTTTGTCATACCAGTTTATTTTTAGTATTCTGCGTGGTGTGGAAGTAGTTTAGTTTTAAATGTTTTTTAGCTGCATATTGGCTCATATGAAGGCTCCACGCTTTGGCTTCAATCAAGTAGGCACTATTGGCTCTATGAAGGCTCCCACTATTGGCTCTATGAAGGCTCCCATCTTTGGCTTCAATCAAGTAGGCACTATTGGCTCTATGAAGGCTCCCATACTTTGGCTTCGATCGAGTAGGCACTTTTGGCTCTATGAAGGCTCCCGCACTATTGGCTCTATGAAGGCTCCCACACTTTGGCTTCAATCAAGTAGGCACTATTGGCTCTATGAAGGTTCCCACACTTTGGCTTCGATCGAGTAGGCACTATTGGCTCTATGAAGACTCCCGCACTATTGGCTCTATGAAGGCTCCCGCACTATTGGCTCTATGAAGGGTCCCATACTTTGGCTTCAACCAAGTAGGCACTATTGGCTCTATGAAGGCTCCCACACTTTGGCCTCCATCAAGTAGGCACTATTGGCTCTATGAAGGCTCCCACACTTTGGCCTCTATCAAGTAGGCACTATTGGCTCTATGAAGGCTCCTGCACTATTGGCTCTATGAAGGCTCCCACACTTTGGCCTCCATCAAGTAGGCACTACACTTTGAGGCTAGCCAAAAGGCCGAGCTTATAACTAATTTATACAATACATTCATTTAGACAAGTTTTGATATAATCTCA
Source organism: Arion vulgaris (assembly GCA_020796225.1). Classification (NCBI taxonomy): domain Eukaryota; kingdom Metazoa; phylum Mollusca; class Gastropoda; order Stylommatophora; family Arionidae; genus Arion; species Arion vulgaris. The sequence goes on from CM036772.1 coordinate 33,386,677, forward strand.
AAGAAAGAAATCTCCAGAAATGTAATGTATTAAGGAAGCTGAACGCGTGAAATGTTAGTATGCCGAAACAGTAATCGGTGTACATATCGTAATCTTTCTTTTTTTTCGATCCATAAGCACTTGAGCTTTTAGCTCTTCGGCTCGGTGCCACGAACACCGTAAATCTGGAAAACTTGTGGCTTTTCGCGCAGGATAGAACCGCACTCACATGGGGCTTGTCACCCGTCGTCCAATGCGCTACAAACACCAACTCTAGCGATGCCAATCAAGAAGAAATATCTCGATATTTTTGTTAGTGGGAATATCGATACTGATAATCGATGGTGAAGATAAGTCGGCCATGTTTCTTGTTTTAGTGTAACAATGGTACTACGTCAAGGGAAGTAACTCATCAAAGACGTCATCATAAGGGGAGTTAAAAACAATGATTTTGAAGAAAAAAAACGAATGGAAATGAAGATAATAATGCTTAAAACAATCATTTCTTCAGCTCCCTGTGGAGCACTGATTATCAATAAACATGCATCATTTTTTAATAGATTTATCATGTCTTTTCCATATCTTCCCGGTCACTTTAATGTGCAACTTTTGCGTGCGGTTTACCTCATTCTCTTCAGCCTACCAATTGTAAGGTGCAGTCTGCCGTCAATCGGTTGTCTAACCACCATGGTTTTACACATATGATTCAGTCATTCGCTAAGAGCGATGTGAGTAAGCTTTTTCGGCACGTTCATGATGACAAATAATAAGAGAGGCCAGTGGGGCCTATGCAACAACCACAAGTAGTTGAACAATGGAGGTGTGGGCGGTTACAGAGGCATTGACGTGGTTGGCATCTCACGTGTTTTCGTACTCAGGGACTTCATGATTATGATTCTTAAAATCGAAACAGGAATGGTGGGACGAAATTGGTATAAGCAGGAATCAGAAAACTCACTTTCATTTTCGTCCCGGGGTGACAACCTATCTATTATCTCGTTATCACTATGTCCCGCATGTTATTGGCAGTATATCAAAAGTGAACCAGGACAAAACCCATGTTTTTACATGTCATTTATTTTTAGAATAATAAAACGCGTTTTAGTGTGGCTCCTTGTAAAAAGGTGTCCAGCTCAAAGCCACATAGTGTGGTTTTTGGTCCACATAGAGTTAAAACATCGGAGATTAGAAGTCTCGGTAGGAGAACATAATCACTCATACCAGCAAGCCGCCGTTTTGGTCTTTTCAAAGCAGGACATAGAGTCAGACACAATAATACAATCCAGCCAATGAACTCACATAGAGTCAAACACAATAATTAATCCAGCCAATGAACTCACATAGAGTCAGACACAATAATACAATCCAGCCAATGAACTCACATAGAGTCAGACACAATAATACAATCCAGCCAATGAACTCACATAGAGTCAAACACAATAATTAATCCAGCCAATGAACTCACATAGAGTCAGACACAATAATTAATCCAGCCAATGAACTCACATAGAGTCAGACACAATAATTAATCCAGCCAATGAACTCACATAGAGTCAGACACAATAATTAATCCAGCCAATGAAGTCACATAGAGTCAGACACAATAATTAATCCAGCCAATGAAGTCACATAGAGTCATTAGACAGCAGCAGTAACGGTCACTACTCTATTCTCATACTGCATGTACCCTTACACAGTAGCTTCGGCGACGAATTCTAATTCTCTCTTGTCTCAGAAAATAGGTTACTCAATTGTATTTGGGTAGATCATTAAAGTAATACACGTTCGATGATCGTATTAGCAACCAGAAGGTTGTGAGTTCAGTCCTACATCCAACATTACACACGTGAGAAAAGGAATCGGTCATCCTACCTCCTGCACACACAAATCTAGAAATATGAAGTGATAGACACTTTATATCTTAAGGTCTGTAAGGACACCGGGACATTTACTTTTATCTTATCTTATCTTTAACCACTTGGGTCGAGTTCAGCGTGGTGAGAAATCCGGTTGGGGTTTCTTGGCTAATGCGCATGGTAGGGTTGTTGCAGAGCGAAGTGGGGCATACAGGACAACTACTTCTAGTATGAGGATGGAGGTTGAGGCCGTTACTGCTGCCCTCCATTGGATTTCTGGGACTTCATTTACTGGGGCAGTTGTTGCATCTGACTCTCAGTCGATGCTTCACAAGATCCAGAAGGGCAGGTTTCGGTATGAGTGGATGTCGTCTATAGAAGTTTCTAACCTCCAGCGGCTTACGTGGATATACTGTCCTGGGCATGCGGGTGTTTACGGTAATGAGAAAGCGGACAGGCTTGCATCAACAGCATCGATTGTTGGGGAGTTGAAGATGGATAAGGAGATATTCTTCGGTCTCTTCGCAACTGTCTGTTGGATGAGGACACTAAAATCGATGTTGAATCGATCAAGCGATTTAGGCAGTTTGGAATTACCTGTTGTTCAAGTCGAACTGGATGCCTGAGAGGCAGAGTGAGAAGTGTGCCACAGGAACCATCAGTATGCATACTCTTCGCTATCTGTTGGTGGAGACTGAGCACCTATGGGTCTGCCCGGAGTGCAATGAAGTCAGTTTAGTAACCAATAGCCAATAACCATATGTGCCGTGAAGCGCCGTGGGGAGATTCAGTTTTCTACCTTGTGCCAGGTGTGTTGCGCTTGATGCTGTCAGTCCATACTTTCGCAGAGACTCTGAGATGTTAACTATCCATCGTGATCTTGGCCTGCCTCGTGCTCTGCGCCATGAGTGTCGATTATTGTAGGGACGTAATGGTAGTAAATGTGGTTCCATTCTTATTAGATGACCGAACCACTTGAGTCTTTGCTTCTAGATGTACTGTATGCATGGTATAGTACCAACGATGCTTCTGATATTCTCGTTTCTCACTCTATCTCTCCTTGTAACGTTGACAGCTTTTCGTAGACATCTCATTTCACATGTTGTAATCTGAGATGTCTACGAAAAGCTGTCAATGTTAAATTTACTTTATATAGACTAATAATAATAGCAGTCCATCGCAAGCGATGATGACAACAGTCTCAGACATGTGCTGCTGCATGTCTCTGGTGTGTGCGGAAGTGACTGTAGAGTCCAATCCTAGAACACAATCCCCTACCACAGGTGGGGCATACTTGATCAAGATTAGACATGTGCGTGTTGTGTGTTCTGTCTTTTCTCGCAGCTCGTTTTCTTTGTGGCTCAACGGCACGACGATTCTCAGCTATGCGGGTTCCACTTGTGTTGTTACATCCTCTCATTTGGCGATTTTGCGCAAGGGATCGTGGTGTCTATATCTAAGAATTTCAGAGACACTTTTAGCTGCTAAGGACGTGTATAGACGTTTTTCTCATTCACTGCTAAAGGCGCATTAACACGTCTGTTATTATCTCTCTTCTGAGGGCTAAAGACGTGTTAACACGTTATAAATTTCTACTGTCACTGCTATAGGCGTACATTCACGTTTGTAACCTAGAAACAAAGAGTAGCTATTTTTAGTTCCGTCTTCGGAAAGTATGTAGCAGCGAAATGGTTAAAGTGTCTTTAAAGCGTTTTTTCTGTCCACCAGCAGGACGTCTGCCCCTTCAAGTTCGCCATACATCAACTGTTTGGGGATGCGTTTATCAGGCATCCGAGCAACATGACCTGCCCATCTCACTTGGGCCTTCTGCAACAGGATGTTGACGCTTGGGATCTTTGCTCTTATGATAACTTCGGTATCTGAAATTTTGTTCTGCCAGTTTATTTTTAGTAGTCTGCGTAGACAGCTTGTATGGAAGTGGTTTAGATTTCTTGCGTGTCTGCTATACACTGTCCATGTCTCGCTTGCATACAGCAGTATGGTTAGCACTATTACCTGGTAAACTTTCAGCTTTGTGGCTACGCTTATCCCCTGCCGCTCCCACACATTTACTATGCATCGAGATTGTAAGAACACGCAACTTAATTTGGGCCCCCACCTCAGGGCTCCGAGTTTTGCACCATGTGGGCCCACGTCTCTTCTCTGGATGCACCCCTCATCCCTTTATGTCTATTTGTTCAGCTTTTTCCATCGGCCAGGAGAGACGTGCATTAATAGTCGCTCTGCGATTCTGCTCGTATGTGGTTCCTTTGTGCAAGCGGATCTCATTCAACGTAACTGCGTCTGCATCACTTCTTATACCAAGTATCTCTCCCTCGAGCATGTTCCCTTTGTTTAACTAGCATGTTCCCTTTGTTTAACTAGCATGTTCCCTTTGTTTAACTAGCATGTTCCCTTTGTTTAACTAGCATGTTCCCTTTGTTTAACTAGCATGTTCCCTTTGTTTAACTAGCATGTTCCCTTTGTTTGGAATAGAATTATGTTTTAGTAGCAGCATCGGACTGGCAACTTTTTTATTTCAACCTGTTCGGAAAATCTCGTTAGGAAAAATCTCGTGAAGAAAATGTCATAACAAAATCTCGTACAGAAAATCTCGTTAAAACATCTCGATCAGAAAATCTCGGAAGGAAATCACGGAAAAAAATTTTGTTCAGAAAACCTCGTAAAGAAAATCGTGTTAAGAAAATCGCTTTTTTGAAAATTGCGAACTGAAAATTAATATGAATGACTTGAAATCTAAGGCTGAAAATATCAGGTTTGAAATCTTATACGAAAGGGCTCAGAGTTGAAATTACAAACAAAAATATTTTGAGTTGAAGTTACAAACAAAAATACTTGGAGTTGAAATTACAAACAAAAATATTTTGAGTTGAAGTTACAAACAAAAATACTTGGAGTTGAAATTACGAACACAAATATTTGGAGTTGAAGTTGCAAACAAAAATACTTGGAGCTGTAGTTACGAACAACAATACTTGTAGTTGAAATTACAACTAAAAATACCTATAATTGAAGTTACAAACAAAAATACTTTGAGTTGAAATTGCAAACAAAAATATTTTGAGTTGAAGTTACAAACAAAAATACTTTGAGTTGAAGTTACAAACAAAAATACTTTGAGTTGAAGTTACAAACAAAAATACTTTGAGTTGAAGTTACTAACAAAAATACTTTGAGTTGAAGTTACAAACAAAAATATTTGGAGTTGAAGTTACAAATAAAAATACTTGGAGTTAAAATTACAAACTAAAATCTCCAAGTGCAAATCTCCCGAAAATCTGGCTAATAAATGAAAATGTTACGTCGCGTTGACATACAAAATTCTCCGTGAAGATGTCAAAATAAAAATGTTTCTCTACATAAAAACCTTCCAAACACCATGAAGCAGCACTGAAGTGTATTCAATACTTCTTTGTTTTGTTTTCAATGTGTGTGATTTCATTGAATGAAGTCTCTAAATACTTGGAGAATTGAAAAACTATTGTAATAAATCACAGAAGAAAAGCTTTACCCGTTGTTTGAAAATAGCAATGACACACAACAAGACATGATGGCTTTGCTAGGAAGAAAAGAACCGATATTTGTCTTCTACCATTCAGCTTCTTTATCAACAAGATTAGAAAATAACAATACATAAATGTATCTTGACTGCTCTGCTTACAAATATGAGAAGCTATATCTGAATCAAATCATTGATTGTATCCATACACGCCTGTGATATTATAGATTGCACGTGCTCTAGTCTATACAAGATCAGTGAATACAACAAACATTTCTGGTCTGACAGCTCATGGACATCCACCCTTCTAACCCCTAGACCATAGATTCCCAAA
>CM036772.1:33397365-33412365 GCA_020796225.1 Arion vulgaris
TCAAACATCTCACACACTCAATCACTCACACATCTAACACACTCAATCACTCAAACATCAAACACAACACGTAGAGTATGAATGTTCTTTTGAAATGTAGTTGTCCCAACTTTATAAATCATCAAAAATAGATAATTTAAAAATGTTGAACGATGCGTAACCACTAACACAACTCAACGAATAGTTCAAATCTGAATTACAGGACTATTGCCATTGCTAGATCTATCTCTCTCTCTCTCTCTCTCTCTCTCTCATGTGTCTTTTAAACCCCGGTTGTCTTTGTCAATGACATAGCAACATTCCTACCAAAGCGAGTACACTCTGCCATGTATGCCGACGATCTGACAATATGAGCGAGAGAAGAGTCAATGTCCATAGCAACAAATCGACTGCAAGATGAGAAGAGTCAATGTCCATAGCAACAAATCGACTGCAAGATGAGAAGAGTCAATGTCCATAGCAACAAATCGACTGCAAGATACGCTAAATAAGCTGCAAGTCTGGTCAACAAGTGGAATATGAACATTAACGCTTCTAAAACCACCTACACTGTGTTCTCGCAGAACAACCAGAATTATAAAATTAAGCTTAAAGTCAGCGGGCAAGATCTTCCGGAAAGCAAGACTCCAACGTACATAGGAGGCAAGCCTGTCAGACCTTTGAGGAGGCAAGCACAGCTAGCCTGTGCCACTGCGAAAAGGCGGAAATGACAGCAGAACACATGCTGCAAGATTGCCAACGGTTGCGCAGCCCTGAGAAAATAAACTTGGCCCGATAACACTGAGCTCCGCGGGAAGCTGTACGGGGGACGGAGGCACTAAAAGCATCGGTAAAATTCATGATAAAAGTTGGTTCATCAGTCTAGGCTGGGATCGCGAGAGAGAGAAACTCCGGTTGGGACATATGTATAAGTCCTCAACCAACTCGTGCCGAGTCTTCCTATCTTTAGCTATCTCTTGCATGTTGCTTCCATCTCTTGCGTACATTGTTAATAATTGTCTCCAAATCTTGTATCCGTGTATGTCAAGACTATCTTCTGTTTCACTTCCCTTGTCAGTTCCTAGAAAACTTAGTCAAGACTATCTTCTGTTTCACTTCCCTTGTCAGTTCCTAGAAAACTTAGTCAAGACTATCTTCTGTTTCACTTCCCTTGTCAGTTCCTAGAAAACTTAGTCAAGACTATCTTCTGTTTCACTTCCCTTGTCAGTTCCTAGAAAACTTAGTCAAGACTATCTTCTGTTTCACTTCCCTTGTCAGTTCCTAGAAAACTTAGTCAAGACTATCTTCTGTTTCACTTCCCTTGTCAGTTCCTAGAAAACTTAGTCAAGACTATCTTCTGTTTCACTTCCCTTGTCAGTTCCTAGAAAACTTAGTCAAGACTATCTTCTGTTTCACTTCCCTTGTCAGTTCCTAGAAAACTTAGTCAAGACTATCTTCTGTTTCACTTCCCTTGTCAGTTCCTAGAAAACTTATAGAACAGCTTCATTTCCTCTCTGGTTGATACAATTATGATTTTCCTAGTGTTCATTCTCCAGTGTGTTGCCGGGAACTGAGGGAGAGAAAAGAATAGAAGCCCAAGTAGTTACCGGGACCCAAATTTGGGGTGTAAAGAATAGAACCACTGTTACCTGTCACGCATGTTGTAGGAGGCGACTAAGGAGGATCGGTTGAAATCGGATGCACATGTCCTAAACGTGTATGCGTTTAGGTGCCTACCAAACCAATGTGCAACGTATACACATTCTTGACAAAGATCAAACATATCAGAAAGAGTGATTAAAATTGTTCGTAAAGAACGAACGCGAAGAAGAAGAAGAAGAAGATAAGAATAGTTACTCTACAACTGACAAAGCATGTCATAAGACGCGACTGTGGTAGTATCCTAGGAAGCTACCTAGTCAATAAATAACATCACATAAATCGAATGTGCTGCCCTACTGGAAGGCGTAACTGGCACAACATACAATCGCTCTTATGCTCAGATCACATACAAATCACAAAGAGTGGTTAACAAGTGGTCGATATGGAGCGTTTGAAGAAGAGGTATAGGATTTTCCTTGTAGTTAACTTGTTCATGGTTGGTTGGACTTTGTGGCTAAAGCTTTCTACTGGATGCAGTAGCCAGCATCAAGTCGAACTCTACCTTACGGACTTTGTTATGTCTTGTAGGTCGCAGTCTTACCTGCTTTGCGTTCCACTTGTGCCCATTGCTATATAGCTTTTTCTAATTATCCATGAATTAATCAACTGCATGATTTGTGTTGGCGATATTTGTATGTTTACAAATGTTAATTTGAAGTCGTCATTATTTCTTCAAGATTAAGTTCGTTTTTGGTCGTTGGAGATGGATAGGACATGTGATACGCATGATGACTAACTTTGTCACAAAAACTGCACTAAAATGGAACACCAGAGAGTAAACAAAAACTGCACTAAAATGGAACACCAGAGGGTAAACAAAAACTGCACTAAAATGGAACACCAGAGGGTAAACAAAAACTGCACTAAAATGGAACACCAGAGGGTAAACAAAAACTGCACTAAAATGGAACACCAGAGGGTAAACAAAAACTGCACTAAAATGGAACACCAGAGGGTAAACAAAAACTGCACTAAAATAGAACACCAGAGGGTAAACAAAAACATGGACAATCCAAAACGACATGGAGGTGTACAGTAAAACAGAAACTGAAAGAAATAAATATCAGCTGGAGAATAGCATAGAGAAAGGCCAATAACAGAGAAGAATATGTTGGGGTTTTTTTGCAGTCCTTAGCGCCACGGGCGTCACAGACTAGAGGAACAGATGAGATGTTTGTTTAAAGAGTTCACATTTTTGTTAATGAAATCAGACAAAAATTATCAGGCCACTGAAGTAATTTTAAGAATGTCTAAATAACACGATTAACGGGAGCTAGCTCTGAAATATTCAGTCGTTAAGAGACGTTAACAAGCGCTGATTAGATTTCATTAAAAAATGTTTATGAAGGGTCCCGCTGGATACATTGCACTCTTTGAAAAGCACTTGAGATGTCAAGCTGTATAGTAGGTGTTAAATGTTTATTTGTAATGAATAACAAGTAAGTTTAGTCCAGAGCTTTGAGGAAAATAACTCATGGTTTGTGGTAGAAATAGAAGTTAAAGAAGGTTGTGACATGTCATATCTTTCTTGTCTTGTTATTGGCATAGCTTTGATTGATTGATTGATTGATTGATTGATAGAACCATCATCGTTGCACTTCAGTGAGTAACCATGTGGGCTCCGATCTCTTTCTTACACAGGAGGATCTCAGCTGCAGTGCACGAACTCCATAGCACAGGCGAGGGTCCCCGATGAAATTTCAAGATGGTGAAGGTATTTTGTAAGAATTTTATTTTGAATCCTGTCTAATGGATATTTAATCCTGTCTAATGGATTTTGCACGTGCTGATTCTCTCGATTTTGAACTGTCAATGGTTCTTTAACGTTCTTAAATTGAACACGGGTCTACGTTTTATCGTCCGTCTCCGATAGTACTAGGAACCTCTGGAACAAATATCCAAATGGCTCTACGAGGGAGCGAACTAAGTACCTTTTGGCATGAGGGGCAAGCACATAACCCCTATGACACAGAGACCACCAAATAGCTACATAACACAGCACCTAGAACCGTCGCATTTAGAGTAGTGAAAAAAAACATAAGTTTCATGCAACCGAACTTTCGCAAGTGAATAAATGAACTGATCTGTCTACCTCCCGCATTCTAGGTTCATAAATGTGAAGCAAAGTGTATTTCATATCCGACGATCTCCATAAGCTGTAACGATACTGGGCAACAATCCGGTAACAATGTAACGATACTGGGCAACAATCCGGTAACAATGTGACGATACTGGACAACAATCCGGTAACAATGTGACGACACTGGGCAACAATCCGGTAACAATGTGACGATACTGGGCAACAAACCGGTAACAATGTGACGACACTGGGCAACAATCCGGTAACAATGTGACGACACTGGGCAACAATCCGGTAACAATGTGACGATACTGGGCAACAATCCGGTAACAATGTGACGATACTGGGCAACAATCCGGTAACAATGTGACGACACTGGGCAACAATCCGGTAACAATGTGACGATACTAGGCAACAATCCGGTAACAATGTGACGATACTGGGAAACAATCCGGTAACAATGCGACGACACTGGGTAACAATCCGGTAACAATGTGACGACACTGGGCAACAATCCGGTAACAATGTGACGATACTGGGCAACAATCCGGTAACAATGTGACGATACTGGGCAACAATCCGGTAACAATGTGACGATACTGGGCAACAATCCGGTAACAATGTGACGATACTGGGCAACAATCCGGTTACAATGTGACGATACTGGGCAACAAACCGGTAACAATGTGACGACACTGGGCAACAATCCGGTAACAATGTGACGATACTGGGCAACAATCCGGCAACAATCCGGTAACAATGTGACGATACTGGGCAACAATCCGGTAACAATGTGACGATACTGGGCAACAATCCGGTAACAATGTGACGACACTGGGCAACAATCCGGTAACAATGTGACGATACTGGGCAACAATCCGGTAATAATGTGACGATACTGGGCAACAATCCGGTAACAATGTGACGACACTGGGCAACAATCCGATAACAATGTGACGATACTGGGCAACAATCCGGTAACAATGTGACGATACTGGGCAACAATCCGGTAACAATGTGACGACACTGGGCAACAATCCGGTAACAATGTGACGACACTGGGCAACAATCCGGTAACAATGTGACGATACTGGGCAACAATCCGGTAACAATGTGACGATACTGGGCAACAATCCGGTAACAATGTGACGATACTGGGCAACAATCCGGTAACAATGTTACGACACTGGGCAACAATCCGGTAACAATGTGACAATACTGGGCAACAAACGGGTAACAATGTGACGATACTCTGCAACAATCCGGTAACAATGTGACGACACTGGGCAACAATCCGGTAACAATGTGACAATACTGGGCAACAATCCGGTAACAATGTGACGATACTGTGTAACAATCCGGTAACAATGTGATGACACTGGGCAACAATCCGGTAACAATGTGACGACACTGTGCAACAATCCTGTAACAATGTGACGACACTGGGCAACAATCCGGTAACAATGTGACGACACTGGGCAACAATCCGGTAACAACGTGACGATACTGGGCAACAATCCGGCAACAATCTGGTAACAATGTGACGATACTGGGCAACAATCCGGTAACAATGTGACGATACTGGGCAACAATCCGGTAACAATGTGACGACACTGGGCAACAATCCGGTAACAATGTGACGACACTGGGCAACAATCCGGTAACAATGTGACGATACTGAGCAACAATCCGGTAACAATGTGACGATACTGTGCAACAATCCGGTAACAGTGTGACGACACTGTGCAGCAATCCGGTAACAGTGTGACGACACTGTGCAACAATCCGGTAACAATGTGACGACACTGTGCAACAATCCTGTAACAGTGTGACGATACTGTGCAATAATCCGGTAACAATGTGACGACACTGGGCAACAATACGGTAACAGTGTGACGATACTGTGCAACAATCCGGTAACAGTGTGACGACACTGTGCAACAATCCGGTAACAGTGTGACGACACTGGGCAACAATCCGGTAACAGTGTGACGACACTGAGCAACAATCCTGTAACAGTGTGACGATAATGGGCAACAATCCTGTAACAATCCTGTAACAATGTGACGACACTGTGCAACAATCCGGTAACAGTGTGACGACAAACGAAGAAGACGATGTCATATCATGTTTAAATAACAGATTTATTGCTAAAATATTGTTTATATTTGCGGCACGATCCACTATGGTTTGGTTGTTCTCTAGTCGCTTATGTATCGATCAGGGACGTACCTTGAGATTCTAAATAGGTAATATATTTGTTTTGCATGTGTTCGATATACGTTTTGCTTGTTTAGAATATCTTGACTTTGTCAATCGTGGAACTACCTGTCATCTGTGTTTGCAAAGTTGTGTTTTATTGATGCCAAATAAAACTATACCTCAGAAGTCATACATCATCTTCTGGAGAATACGCAAACCTCCACAAATCAGATCCCAGAGTATTCTTCCACAGACAGCATGGTGTAATCTTGTCTCGACAACAGAGCACACAAGCCTCTGAAGTTTGTGAAATTTGACTCTGTAGTGTAGTAATTGACTGATTAGGCAGATAAGATAGTGGCAGAAACGTGCAGACCATATTTGTACAGAGAACGTTTGCTTGATGAGTCGTGTGCAGAGTTCATTTGTTGTTCTGAAGCAGGGTAATCTACCGGAAGTAGCGGTGACATTTGAGAGATTATCTGTTAATAGAACATTTATAGAACAAGTATCGTTAGAGATATAACCCCTCTTTTAACCTTATACGTTACATAGGGCATGCAAGTAATTTCTCCATATCGCTTTTATATTTCTTGTATAGTTAATACTGCCTCGGATAGGCGGGCATGGAAGGTCTTGGTTGCGGACCTATGCTTCCCTAGGGGCGAAGGTTGAAGAAGAAGAAGAATAGTTAATATTGAATTATATTTGCTAATGTAATAAGTATTTTGTACTAATGTAGTATTTTGTACTAATGTAGTAAGTAGTTTGTACTAATGTAATTTGTACTATATTGTACTATTTTGTAGTAAGTATTTCAAATAAATGACCAAATCTCTGAAGTATCATCACATCTGATAGTAGACTGGACAGAGAGATCGAAACTAGAATCCAGCAAGCCAACAACATTACATACCAACTTAACTCAATCTTGAAACACCCAGCAATTCCAGTAGAGACTAAAAGACAGATTATAAATGCAATCTTCATACCAACACTGTGCTACCAGTGTCAAACATGAGCACTGACAAAAGAACAAGAAAGGAAAATTGCCACCTGTGAAATGAGATGCTTGAGGAAAGCAGTAAATAAAACAAGAAGAGACCATATAAGAAATGAAGAAATTGGGTGCAAACATTCGGAACAACACCTGCTATTAGATTCATTGAAAACAGAGACTCAAATGGTTTGTCCACTTGGTGAGAATGAACCCAACTACACCAGTTGCAAGAGCGTACAACCTGAAAATGGAATCATCAAGAGGAATGGGCAGACCAAAAAAAAGATGGGTTGATGGAGTTACAGACATCTTAAACTCCTAATACTACAGCATATCAAGCGACCGAACGTACATTTTCTCAGAAACCGATCATCAGTTAAACTTGCTACGCCTAACGGCAAAAAAGCAGAGAAGGACACAGCATATCAAGCGACCGAGCGTGCACTATCTCGAAAACCGATCATCAGTTAAACCTGCTACGCCTAACGGCAAAAAAAGAAGAGAAGGACAAAAGAAGAAAGAAAATAAGTATTTTGTGAAACTAGTTCCATTTGTCTCTAATTTGATATATAATAAGTCATATTGTAAATTATATTTGGGAACAATATTTTAGTTTTGCTAAACTGCGATGCAAATTTTTTAAATAAAAAAAATAATTCCATCCAGAAACAAACAAAAAACTCTATCGAGAATCAGTTATCTTCCTTCCACCAAGGAAAATCTCCAAACTGATGGTAACTGGAACTTTAGAAGTATGTATGAAATGTGAGAGATGGCATAAGCTGCACAGAAGATGAAATATTATGAGATTGGCATCTTAGGATTGGTTATTGGTTACAAAACTGACGTCATTGCACTCCGGCAGACCCATAGGTGCTCAGTCTTCACAACAGATATCGACATGTATGCATAATGATGGTTCCTGTGGCTCGCTGGTTAAACACACTCTGCCCCTCGGGCATCCAGTTCCACTTGTACAACGGGTAACTCCAAACTGCCTAAATCGCTGATCGATTCAACATCGATTTTAGTGTCCTCATCCAACAGACAGTCGCGAAGAGAACGAAGAACATCCCCTTATCCATCTTCAACTCCCCAACAATTGATGCTGTTGATGCAAGCTTGTCCGCTCTCTCATTACCGTAAACACCCGCATGCCCAGGACAGTATATCCAGTAAGCCTCTGGAGGTTAGAAACTTCTATATACGACATTCACATAAGCCGCTGGAGGTTAGAAACTGATATAGACGACATCCCCTCATAGCTTGGGATTATGCCAAACTATGTTAAATTTGATGATTATATTGACAAACAACATCGACAAACAACATCAACAAACAACATCGACAAACAACATCGACAAACAACATCGACAAACAACATCAACAAACAACATCGACAAACAACATCGACAAACAACACCGACAAACAACACCATCAAACAACATCAACAAACAACATCAACAAACAACATCAACAAACAACATCAACAAACCTTCCTTCCTTTCGTTCGCTTGAAATATTGTCTATATATTCAATGTTGTCTCTTGTATGAACTTCACTGTCTTTGTAGCTCACACAGAGGTCCGTGTAGATATCTGTCGAGTGTTGTTTCGTTAGGCCAGTGAGTTTTTCTCAGTATATCATATTCAGGGCAGTCTTGAAGTATGTGCTCTGCAGTCGGGTGTGCCTGTCCACATGTACATATGGCTGAATTACCAATCTTGAATTTTGTATACATGTAGCTGCGGAGCCGATTGTGGCCTGTTCTAAGGCGCAGAATGACAACTTGTTCCAATCTGCTCATATTATAGTAATCGTCTTGTGTTGGTATTTGTGGCTTTCTCATTGATTTAATCATCCTTTTCTTTTGGTGGAAGGTAACTGGCACATCCGGCTGCTCTCCTGCAGCACCTTCCTTGGCCAATCGGTCTGCTGTTTCATTTCCTGGTATCCACAGTGAGAGGGTATCCACTGCAAGACGACCCTGCGCTGCTTGGACAATTTAGACAGTAGGGTCTGTAGACCTGACAATTTTCTGGACTGGAGTGCTTGGAGTACTAATTTTGCATCAGTCAAAAATACAACAGGTTGAGGATCGGGTCTGGTATTCAACAGTTTTTCAGTTGCCACCTTGATTGCCTGAATTTCTGCATCATAGTTGTGACAGAATTTCCCCGTTGGTACTTTAATCGCATCTCTAGCGTTGTTTGGGTATTCTATGTACACTCCTGCTCCTCCATTCTTCACTGCATTTTCTGCTGACCCATCCGTGTATACCCGGACCCAGAGATCATGTGGGTATTCTTCATCAAGTAAACTGAGAGTGACTGTCTTGCGTTGTATGCTGTTCTGCTCATCCTTGTCGAGTATTCCTTTAACTTCTGTCTGGATACATACTTCTGGTTCAGTCTCCTCTCTCCAAGGGGTTTGCTCTTGCACAGACTTTAGGGGAATGCCAAGTTTTGGTAGGTCTGAGGTTTGCCTATTCAGTCTTTTGACCTGATGAATAAAGCTTCTTCTTTTTAGCCGCCCCAATGCTAGATTTTGGAATCTGTTTTCCATTGGGTGGTTTGGCATACTCAGAAAATTTTCTGCCTGTGTCATTACTTTTGTGTCTGCGTTCTCTCAGTGATTATATTCACAAACAACATCGACAAACAACATCAACAAACAACATCGACATGGGCCCTGGGCGTCGTCAATGCGGAAATTCTTGCACTCGTGGATCAGCACTCCCACCCAGGTGATATCATTATCTACACCGATGACTCTGTCAAGCGTGGCACCAGATCATCGTGGGCTTACTCAGCACAACGAAACGGTCGTACACTTCATGAGGACTGCGGGGCTTTTGAGACAACGACATCGAGCATGACTATGGAGATCACCGCTGCCTCCAGGGCTCTGTCATGGGTGGCTGAGCAACAGGTTACCCATACGATCATCATATCAGACTCGATGAATATGCTTCAACTGATTGAATCTGGAAGTATGCGTGTGGAATGGGTGGACATCATTCGGAGATCACATCTCAAGAAAATGACTTGGCTGTACACGCCTGGACATGCTGGAGTGCGGGGTAACGAGCATGCTGACTCTCTTGCAAATAGTGCCCCGACTCAAGTGGGCAGAAGCATGGACAGAGCCGATATCATCAATGCGGTACGCTCTCAATTGTGTGACATGGGCGGGTCTCAGACACTGGAACGAGTTCGAGAATTAGGTGTTAAGTTTGGACATGCCAGACAGTGTCGTCTTCGTGGTAGAGAGAGAAGATATAGTAATCAACTTCTCATGGGTACTGTGAGCAAATGGACTTTGGGATGGCTGCTGCAACGGAGGACAGAGCACGAATGGGAATGCCCAATGTGCCATGACGTCGATCGCATAACATAACATAACATAACATCTAAATACAGGAAAAAAATGCTGTTCCCAAGTCTCATAGATAGAAAATGCCCCCACCCATCCCCCACCCTCACCCCATAGTGACGGTGTAGAGCTTTAATGCTATCTAAAGAAGCGGAGAATGCACTAATTTAATGCTATCTAAAGAAGCGGAGAATGCACTAATTTAATGCTATCTAAAGAAGCGGAGAATGCACTAATTTAATGCTATCTAAAGAAGCGGAGAATGCACTAATTTAATGCTATCTAAAGAAGCGGAGAATGCACTAATTTAATGATATCTAAAGAAGCGGAGAATGCACTAATTTAATGATGTCTAAAGAAGCGGAGAATGCACTAATTTAATGCTATCTAAAGAAGCGGAGAATGCACTAATTTAATGCTATCTAAAGAAGTGAAGAATGCACTAATTTAATGCTATCTAAAGAAGCGGAGAATGCACTAATTTAATGCTATATCTAATGAAACGGAGAATGCACTAATTTAATGCTATATCTAATGAAACGGAGAATGCACTAATTTAATGCTATATCTAATGAAACGGAGAATGCACTAATTTAATGGAAAGCAGTGAGTCCTAGGATAATCACAGCAACATTCAGAACCAGCAAAAAGAAATTATTCTTGACAGAGATCCAATGTTACGCACCGGAAAATGAAAATCATTGCCTATCCTTTACATGACGTGGTCATAAACCACAGTACACGAGTCGTTGATTTTCTAGGCACCACTTACACGTTCATTAGTTTGACATTGCTTTCTGAACGGTTATACACATACCAATGATAAAAAAGAAATGGTTAAAGCGAAATTTCATTTGAAACTTCCAAATACTATAGGCAATCAACACTCTGACAAACATCAACACTCTGACAAACATCAACACTCTGACAAACATCAACACTCTGACAAACATCAACACTCTGATGGGTGACCTCAATGTCAATATAGGAGGTGAGGACAAAATAGGCTATGAGGAGATGATAGGGAAACATGGACTAGGGGTAATGAACAAGAACAGAAAACTATTCACTAACTTCTGTGCAGGAAACCAATGCGTCATAGGTGGAAGTGTCTTTACGCATTAAGGGATACATACAGTCTCTCTCTCTCCCTCCCTCTGTCTCTCTCTCTGTCTGTCTTTCTTGTACAGTTACATACACACGGACGCATGCATAACTAGATTTATTTAGGAGAGGATGAAACTCAAAAGAGGAAGTGGTTGAGAAATGAGTAGACGTAAAAGAGTGGTTGAGGAATCTGAGAAGGGATGAGTGGATCTGAGAAGGGATGAGTAGATCTGAGAAGGAAAGAGTGGATGTGAGAAGGGAAGAGTGGATGTGAGATGGAAAAAGTGGATGTGAGATGGAAAAGATGGATGTAAGAAGGGAAGAGTGGATGTGAGAAGGGAAAGAGTGGATTGAGAAGGGATGAGTGGATGTGAGAAGGGATGAGTAGATCCGAGAAGGAAAAGAGTGGATGTGAGAAGGAAGAGTGGATGTGAGATGGAAAAGTGGATGTGAGTGGAAAGAGTGGATGTAGAAGGAAAGTGGATGAGAAGGAAGAGTGGATGTGAGAAGGAAAGAGTGGATGTGAGAAGGGAAGAGTGAATGTGAGAAGGAAAGAGTGGATGTGAGATGGAAAGAGTGGATGTGAGAAGGACAGAGTGGATGTGATAAGGAAAGAGTGGATGTGAGATGGAAAAGTGGATGTAGAGAAGGGAAGAGTGGATGTGAGAAAGGATGAGTGGGTGTGAAAAGGAAAGAGTGGATGTGAGAAGGAAAGAGTAGATGTGAGAAGGGAAGAGTGGATGTGAGAAGGAAAGAGTGGATGTGAGATGGAAAGAGTGGATGTGAGAAGGACAGAGTGGATGTGAGATGGAAAGAGTGGATGTGAGAAGGGAAGAGTGGATGGAAGAAAGATGGATGTGAGAAGGAAGATGGATGGAGAGGAAAGAGTGGATGTGAGAAGGAAGAGTGGATGTGAGAAGGAAGAGTGGATGTGAAAGAGGAAGGAAAGAGTGGATGTGAGAAGGAAGAGTGGATGGAAGGATGATGGGGAAGGAAGAGTGGATGTGAGAAGGAGAGAGTGATGTGAGAAGGGAAGAGTGGATGTGAGAAGGAAAGAGTGGATGTGAGAAGGAAAGAGTGGATGTGAGAAGGAAAGAGTGGATGTGAGATGGGAAGAGTGGATGTGAAAGGAAGAGTGGATGTGAGAAGGGAAGAGTGGATGTGAGATGGAAAGAGTGGATGTGAGAGGAATAGTGGATGTGAGAAGGGATGAGTGGGTGTGAAAGAAAGAGTGGATGTGAGAAGGAATAGTGGATGTGAGAAGGAAGAGTGGATGTGAGAGGATGAGTGGATGTGAGAAGGGATGAGTGGGTGATAAAGGAAAGAGTGGATGTAAGAAGGAATAGTGGATGTGAGAAGGAAGAGTGGATGTGAGAAGGAATAGTGGATGTGAAAGGAAGATGGGTGTGAGAAGGGAAGAGTGGATGTAAAAGGGGAAGAGTGGATGTAAGGAGTATGGGTGGATGTGAGAAAAGGTGAGTGGGGGCTATGTGAGGTAAGTAGGTGTGACGGAGGTATGAGTGGATCATATGTAGAATGAGTGGGTCATATGTGGAGTGAGTGGATCGTATATGGAGTGAGTGGATCATATATGGAGTGAGTGGCTGTGATGGAGGTATGAGGGGGTAGTATGTGGGATGAGTGAATGAGCCGGTGGCATGAGTGGATGAAAGCAGAGTGAGCGAATGAAAAATCTTTCTTTCTGGAAATTCAAAAAATATCCATAATTATAAACTGAAAAATGTGCAGGAATTTTTGGAAGGGATGGGCCCAGGAAAGGGGGTATTTGTAAGAGGCGTGTCTTTGTTTACGAAATTCTCGTGCTTTCCACGTGCAGATTAAGAGCCCTTGCTATCATAAATGACGTCACAAGCATCTCTGAGTGAAACTCTCCAACCCCTCGTACTGCCATTTCCGGCCACATCTCCACACCCGCAGGCCCCCACATCCAAGACCCCAGGATAGAGCACAAGGATGACACCACGTAAAGAAATGCGGGCAATGTTGAAGTGGTGTCTCTTGATTTCTTGTTTCATGCCTATCTGAACACTAAATGGTTTGTCCAAACTCAAGTGCCTTTCTGACAAGATCTGTCTTTTTTCCCTGTCTTTCTTACATCACATCTCTCCTCCATGAATCTATCACGTTTTCATGTTGACTCCTTCATCTTCGTTGTTGTCTACTACTTTTTTCTATTCTTCTTCATCATTTTCTTTTTCGTATCTCCTTTTTCAAATTATCTATGTACCTTTTTATTTGGTCTTCATTTTATTCTTTTATTCTTCTTTTGTGTCTTTCTTCTTCTTCTTCTTTCTTCTTCTTCTTCAAACTTGTATCTACATTTTCTGTCTCTTCTTCTTCTTCTTCTTCTTCTTCTTCTTCAAACTCTGTATCTACATTTTTCTTGTCTCTTCTTCTTCTTCAAGCGTTTGAAAAATAAGAAAAGAAAAAGAATATCATGCTCCGCTGCACAGTGTCAGCATTTGGTATAGTTTCAACAAATCTTATTGTAGCTGAATTGTTAGCACAGCGAGCACTGCTTGATCCCCGTCTTGGTCTTTAGCTTCTTCTGATGGCGGTTTACGCTACTGTGTCTTCTGATGGCGGTTTACGCTACTGTGTCTTCTGATGGCGGTTTACGCTACTGTGTCTTCTGATGGCGGTTTACGCTACTGTGTCTTCTGATGGCGGTTTACGCTACTGTGTCTTCTGATGGCGGTTTACGCTACTGTGTCTTCTGATGGCGGTTTACGCTACTGTGTCTTTAAGAACCGTTGGTGACAATGGCCACTGCTGTTGTTTACTTGTTGTTGTGGAGTATGCTATGTATTCTAGTGTATTCTCTATCTCGGTGTGCAAGTTGTGCATACGGATAGGTGCGGAAAGACGGGAAAGCCACGAGAGAAAGACAAGTAGATACATCAACCAACATAGAAAGGGAGTTGTATGTCTTAACACACTGAACTACATGCTTGGGGGGAGATGGAGTAACATGCTTGGGAGGAGATGGGAGTAACATGCTTGGGAGGAGATGGCAGTTACATGCTTGGGAGGAGATGGGAGTTACATGCTTGGGAGGAGGAGATGGGAGTAACATGCTTGGGAGGAGGAGATGGGAGTAACATGCTTGGGAGGAGATGGGAGTAACATGCTTGGGAGGAGGAGATGGGAGTAACATGCTTGGGAGGAGATGGGAGTAACATGCTTGGGAGGAGATGGGAGTTACATGCTTGGGAGGAGATGGGAGTAACATGCTTGGGAGGAGATGGGAGTAACATGCTTGGGAGGAGGAGATGGGAGTTACATGCTTGGGAGGAGATGGGAGTTACATGCTTGGGAGGAGATGGGAGTTACATGCTTGGGAGGAGGAGATGGGAGTAACATGCTTGGGAGGAGATGGAGCAACATGCTTGGGAGGAGGAGATGGGAGAAATGCTTGGGAGGAGATGGGAGTAACATGCTTGGGAGGAGATGGGAGTTACATGCTTGGGAGGAGATGGGAGTAACATGCTTGGGAGGAGGAGATGGGAGTAACATGCTTGGGAGGAGGAGATGGGAGAAACATGCTTGGGAGGAGATGGGAGTAAATGCTTG